>JANAVB010024800.1:2348615-2353649 GCA_029216955.1 Iris pallida | reverse complement strand
ACGACAAAAATTGACAAAAAAAACGACAAAAGACAAAAATTGTTAAAACGACAACATAATCAAAAGTGCCAGAAGACAAGTTAAAACGACACAAAAAATCGCTTTTAAAACGACAAAAAATTGGTTTTAAAAACGACAAAAAAGCGATTAAAAACGACAAAAAATAATCAAAAAGTGAAAAAAATGGGTGAAAATGACAAAAAATTGCTTAAAATGACAAAAAATTGGTAAAAAACGACAAAAAATGACAAAAAAACGATAAAACGACAAAAAAAAGAAAAAATGTTCAAAACTAATCAAAATTGATCAAAAAAGAAGAAAAAAATTTAGACAATTTTTTTTTTTCCCGGACAAAAAAAAATACCCACCTATTCTCCAGGGATAGAATTCCCATGTTTTGTGGGTAAACTATTTACCCGGGTATTTATAATTCTCGGGAATAAATTTTTTATAAGCCAAACAAACGTGGTAATAGATTTCCATCTTAAATTTTTCCAGAAATAAAAAAAAAATACCGCGTACCAAACGCCCCCTTAGAGATAAAAACATCTTGACATAATATTTACATATTCTGTGATACATACCTCATCTTTCTCCATTTGTGTTATGCACACATTAGATAAAGAGCACAGGTATGATTATCACCTACAAAAAGACTCGTGCAGAAAGCATATTACAACCGTTATACTTGTGGCGATACTATTGTTTAAAGAAAAGAAAAAAAAAACATTACTGCCTACCTAGATGGTTTTACAATTCCCTTGACACCATAAAGTAGTTTGATAGGCCTCTTATTTGAAGAACAAGAGTGGAAACATCCCAAGAAATCCTGTATCAGACAATATTAGTGCACCAAACAGAAGAAGGAAATAAAATATCAAATACAAGCCAAGAGAACTTGTGCAGGTTATGTAATATTAACAAAAGTACGCATATACTTTCATGTTATGTTTGTGGCTAGTACTACTCCAGTGGAAAATTGTGTTGGCACAGAGGAAAGTAACAATGAAGCTTCACAGCCCGAAGGCTGAACCGAAACCAAAACCAAAACCGAGCGCCACGTGACTGCTTCTGATTGGCAGAAGCAAACCCAACGACGCCAGCACCCTCTGCTAACATAAGCCAAAAATCCAGCCAATCGGGGCCGGCCACATGGCAGCGCAGTTTCAGACGCGGTTTAAACCGTGGTCTGTGTATCACTGTTGGGAAAGTAATGAATTAGACAATATTTGAAAAGTTTTAACCTATATTTTTCTTCAAGGTCGTTGATACCGTGATTACTCTCCTCTGAACTATTAAAATAAAGGAGATCTACTACAAACTCATGTTCTTGGTGTCCCTCTTGAGCTAGACTCTAGACTTCAGTTACATTTGTGTTGCCTCTGCATCAGTTTGGATTCCCATATTTACCATAACAACAACGAAAAAGCGCATCCCACAAAAGAAAAACAGGGGTGCCCGTGTACATTTGTGTCGTGTCGGACACGTATTGGACACAATGCAGACGCTTCAATATACATTAGGACACGCCAAAATGTGTGTACCTATCAAGCAGTAGCGGACAGTAATGGGACAATTCCTCCGATCGACTCTTTTCTTGTTAAGACATTTCTTCGAGCAGGTGGTCTGCGCAAATTTCGACCCACCGGTAGGCCTCTGCAGCTAGCCTACGTCCCGGAGACATAGGCATAAAAAAATTGTCTCGCTATGGTAGCGACTACTTTGATTCAACAGTTGAATTTTGAAGCCAAACTCCAGTAGTGTAGGTACAAACCGTATACAAAGCATTTCTAAAAGTTCTCTCACGCATTTAGTTCCAATTTTGGCACTTTAATATTTTGAGTTTTTACTTTATTTGTAATGATTCTGAACTAATAGGCTCTACGAACAAATAGGCTCAACGAACTCCAGACATAGCTCCAGCAGGTGCAAGAGTGCGCATGTAAGTGGGCCCCCTCGGCCGCTAAAAACCGAAAGGGAAGAAGAGACGTGAATGCAGTGCACAACACACATGCACGCTGTACTTACGTTCCGTGACTCGATCTACTGATTTTCTGCGATCCAATTAGGATTCCATATAACACATATGTATATCCACTAATTATTTATTAATATTTTATATCAGTTTTTAATTTAATTGATATGTATATAGTTATCCAACTATCCAAATTTGTATACTAAGAAATAGCTTATTGTTATAATAATAATAATACATCCCACCTAAGATAACTTTGAACACCACCTAAAGTAAGCTAAAAAAATTCTCAAACCCCTAATAATTTTCTCAGACTCGTTGGAGTCCCTTTTTTTGCATCCTCTAGCCTAAATCTATATTTTCATGTGTTAGGTGGTGGCTACGCTAACACAAAAATAAGCACGTCGGTGAAACCATAGATAGTCTCTTTCCTTTTGTTTATCACATATCCATGACTTGGTGCCAACAGAATCAAAATTGAGTAGCAAGGAGGACCAACAATATGAAGTACATATTTCATAAAAAGTTTATGTGAAAGGAACACTTTATATTACAAAACTTTGAAAGTTTATAATAATTTTTTTTTCAAATTTTCAAGTGTCATAATGTAATTCCATCCCTTACTACTTAATGCAATTAACACATGGGACAGGTTTGTGGACTCCACTGTTGGTGGATTTTTTGGACTCACAGTCAGTGCATCATTTTTGAACTATTAAAGTCTCGTCCATTCTACCTCAGTACATAACAAGTGCAAAAGGGCAAAAGGAGGCAGGAAGAGTAATGGTTTTACATACCGAGGAATCGTTTACCACTTTAAAAGAAAGGGGAACAAGGTGTTATACCTCTCCATAAAAGTCTAAACAAAATCAACTTGAGTTGACTAAGAATTCCATACAGGTTCCTGTACATATAAAGGTTGACATTTACAATATTTTTACATAATTACATGGCACTTCAACCAGGAACACATCAGAAGGGTTAATTGTCACACAATAACTAATACTTCGATCTTCTTCCATGACAACCAAAGACGGGGGGAAGACTTTGGATTCTGGTCTGCATATAATTTCAAAGAATTAAGGCCAACACTTGCAGCTTAAATAAAATGATGGGTGGATGGCATCTACTGGCCCACTTTGAGCTGGAGACGGATATCCTCACTCCACCATAAGTGACCATCCTTTCCGCTATATCAAAACCATAACATCACAATTTCCTTCGAGTACAATATCTTCTTGTTTCCGGTAACATGCATTTAATTTGAACCAAATTCCCTATTCCACTGCTCGAGCTCTTCCCACTTACTCCGCTGCAGGCTTGGTCTAATAACGACCATTGCTTTCTTAAAGTCTTCATAATTTAATCGACGTAGCTGAAAATATAGGCCATAATTAAAATTTGCTTTTAGTAACAGATACCTAGTATTATCGATTCTAATTGTAATATTTATCCTCATGCATCCATGAAGCATAAACAAGAGAGAGAGAGAGAGAGAGAGAGAGAGAGAGAGAGACTTTTGGTATTTGTAAGTAAACACCGAGTCATACCTGATTTGGCTTTATGGTGAGAACGTGTTGTGGCCCTAGTTCTCTGATGGGCATCATTGCAGCTTCCTCACACAAGGCTTGCAAATCACTTCCGGAATACCCTGTATCAACCACCATTAAGAAGATAGAGTAAAAGAAACTGATTTATATTCCAAAATAACTTAAGTATCATCACCTTCAGTCTCCCTAACAAGTTTTTCTAGATCACTACCTGTAGAAGTAGAATAGTTGTCAGTTTGGAGATTCTCTCCCTGATAATAAAGAAGAAGAGGATTTGCAAAGAATATAATTGCATCATATTTGTCTATCTCAAGGTAAATTTGCATGCTGTGAGAGTAATCCACTTTGCAGCACACAGGTCGGGCATTGGTGTGGATGTAATCCAAGTACATCCTTAAACTAATCCAAGTGTGCAACAAAATAAATCACATAGATATCATTTCTATCATCCCTTCAACCATCATTGCAGTAGATAAGTAATTAGTAGATTTTCTATAGCATTATGCAACAAATCAATGTCAAATGGAAAGATCCAACTTTAGAACATCTTGTATTACCTGCACTAGACAACATGTATAGCACAAGACAGATAAGTAGAGTATGCATTGACGTAACAAATGAAATATCCAGACATGAAATGTGATCATTCATTTGAGAAGGCAAAGATGAATTCTGCCCAAGAATGTGAGTGCGGTGATAATATACTCCACCTCAATCCATCAATCATCTTTCCACAGATTCTTGAAATACATGAATTTTTACAAACATTTTAAAAGATTTGACATGGGGTCGATAAAGAGAGAGAAAATCAAGTTCTTCACCTCATGCACTTGAAACGGTGTGCCATCACCCATGAACTTGTCAGTTTAGAGATGACATCAGCTTATGGGTTCAGCTCAGAAACAGAAACTGAATCAAATTGTACAGATCTCCGAACCACATTGGTCTAGGGAAATAGAATTAATATATTGATAGCAGTATTGAATATTATTCAATACAAATGACATGCATGCTTACCAGGCAATGAATATGCTTGGCCTTTAAGTTGACTTTTGAGAAGAAGTCTCCTCACACTCTCATCCGGTAGAGGTATATATATTCTCTTTACCTGGTGAGAAAAATTATATACTCCGACTATAGTCAAATCTTGGCTGATAACGTTAGCACTTGTGTAATTGACAAGAAAACTATGTAATAGTATAGAAATCCTGAAACAACATTAGTTAATACCTAATACCTACTACCTATAGGGTCATCTTTGTGATATTGTAAGAACTATGACAATAATGCTGATTCAAAAATACTGTTTTGAGGTATTTTCGTTGGTGTATATGAAGATGTGATAGCGAATAACATAAACTAAAATAGACTAAGTCATAGCATGATGGTAAGAGAATTTGTTTTGACATTTTCCTTCTACTAAGCCATCACCATCTAACAACAGTAAGAACAACAACGACAACAATAAACTTCACATCCTGTGTAATCAGCTTTTTTGCAATGTTTAAT